>OX578143.1:13621093-13647015 GCA_951213105.1 Amaurobius ferox
AAATGGTGGGATATATATTGGTGGGGTAGTATTGGATTGTGTTAGCCTCTGTCTTAATATTGAATAATGTAGTTTAATTCGCATTAGATTGTATACCTGGTGATTCAAAAGTTCGGAGCAAAAGTAAAACGCTATAAAAATATCTATGGGTCGGAGAGACATGCGGTTTGCAGATTAATATTCACCGTGGTGGGGGATTTTGTGTGGCATGAAAAAAAATTAGGTCAAACTCTCGACACTCGGGGGGCTGCGGCAGATAAAGCCATGGAGATGACTTATGCATGGAGGTGATTGCACACATGACTGGCCTGCGAGATCCCCAGATCTCTCATCCGTGATTCCCCAACAACGAGAAATAAAAGGCTGTGAGATCTGGGAATTTCGCAGGCCAGTCATGTGTGCAATCACCTCCATGTATAAGTCATCTCCATGGCTTTATCTGCCGCAGCCCCCCGAGTGTTGAGAGTTTGAACTAATTTTTTTTTCATGCTATACAAAATCCCCCACCACGGTGAATATTAATCTGCAAACCGCATATCTCTCCAACCCGTAGATATTTTGTTTATAGCGTTTTACTTTTGCTCCGAACTTTTGAATCACCCGGTATATTGAATTGTAAAATATACTGTATGAAATAAGTATATACTGAATTGTAAATTATCCTGTATAAAATAATTAATATGGTGGAAATTATGGATAAAGAGGTTAAAAGTAGTTTTTAAGCGTTATAGGAATAGGTCTAGCTGTAGAAAAACGAAGATACAGTTATGTATAAAGTGTGATATATTTTATTGGAGTAATATTGTATTGTCTTACTCTATGACTTTAATATTGAATATTGTAGTTTAACTCGTATTAGATTGTATATATTGACTGGTAAAAAATACTGTATAAAATAAGTGTATATGTTTTATGTTACTGTAATATGTACTGTATAAATTATACTGTATAAAATAATTAAAAAGGCTATTAGTAGAGTGAATATTTGATTTATAATCTATCCCAAGACTGTTACCCTACCTAGGAAGTATCTTAGGGATTAATAGCTAATTTTATAAATTTTATTGTGTAATTTTATAGATTCTAAAAATTGTATATTTCTAGATATTATAAATTATGCTGTCTAATGGGGTGTTAATTATGCATTTGTAAATATTGTGAAGAATGTTATTGAATTTTGTAATAATGGAATTTATGAAGTAGTTTGAACTAATATGATTACTTCCCGCATAATGTGCGGGCGTACTTGTCGGTCTTGTAAACTCCCTGGCTGGAGCTTATTTTTATATGAATAAATTGTTGGGGTGCTGTGGGGTCAGTGCACGTGATCTGAGATGGATGCACAGGTTTTAAAGGCTCGGTGATAAGTTTGTGTCGCCCCTTTGAGGTTGCTGGTTTTGTTGGTTGGGGATAAATTCGCCTTACCGGCCTTGGAAATAGCTGCTATAAGCCTTTATAGACAAGTCCCCCGGCTTGTGTCGATCGGGACACATCATTAAAGACAATTCTTTCCCAATCCGAACAATTTCATGTTGATCGGGTCCGGCACCATTGCAATCGCTGTTGACGGTGCATACTGGTTGGTGGTAGGAGGCGTAATGGAAGCGTCGAGTATAGATTCCGCTTTGGTAGTCACTTCCGTGTTTGTCACACGTTGGATGGCTGATGTGAGACCAGAAGTAGATCTCACATGTGTGTTGGTGACACAGCTTTATACCGTTTATTTATTGGGTCCGAAACATCGAACAGTACTTGTAGTCTGGATGGCGCCGAGGTTTACAGCAACCATAAATTTAGGAGCGTCAAGATAGAGGGGGCCGAGCGGGCCCTTGCGAGGTTGTTAAGTAGTTCCATTGGATAAAGATTAATCAATGGAAAATGGGCTTGTTGCGTCAGTCTCAATGCTACAAATGAAAGCAAGGGAGTAAATGACACCCCCGAGAAAAGGAGAACCACAACCTGTGACCTAAGAAGGACATTTAAGACACTTGCTCGTATAACTTGGAGACGATATCTTAATAACGACTTGCAAAAATCCTCGGACGACAGTATGATATTAGATGGCGACTTAGATGGAGACATTATTATGACTTGTGCAGATACTAGAGATGACTTAGTAATTACAATAAGAACGACGACTTGGTGAGAATGGAGTTTACAGACTAAGAGAATGCAATAACTGCGGGTGTGCGCGCCATGAGTACAAAGTTATCGTCGATATTACGAGTAGGTGAAAGAATATTTCGAGTTATTTCGGTGATATGATCGGCGAAAGACGTGGCGGTGACAGAGCCCAAGACAGACTTGAAGGTATGTGCCCATTGAAAAATCAGGTCTATTATGTACATATTTTTAAGCGGGTTTACCGGTCTCACATGATCCCTCCCCCCAAATAATTAATTATATGATAAATTATTGTAATTGAGTATTTAAGTATGTTAGGTGTTAATAAAGGTTTTTTGTTAACACTTTACAACAAAGTTGAAAAGTGTTTATGACTTTGTTCATTCTGTCTGTCCGTTAGCACGATAACTGCCGTAAAAATGACTTAATCAAAATGAAATTTTAGTATGTTGTTCAGACGGTCTGTAGAACCTATGGGAATATAAATGAATAATATCACCCAATTAGTTTTGGATTGAACCCGGGTCGAAAAAATGAAATACATTGAGCCCTATGGGACCTAATTTTTCAAACATTTTTTAAGCGGATTTAAAATTCACAAATTGCTTCGAAAATTTTAGGTAATATTTAAATTGTTCCATAGAATATATAAAAAAAAATTCAGCGAAATATATTCAGTAGTTTTTTAAATTAAAATTAAAATAATAATTACACCTCCTATATGAAACGATCACGTGACCATGATATGAAACGATCGCATGACCCACTTCAAAATCATATATGGCATCCATCCTGTTTCAAAATCGTGATTTTTTTAAGTTCTTTTTAATTCATATTGAGTGTTGTATCCGTCCTAAAACTACTTTATTTTTGCTTAAATTCTGTGCATCTACATACTGAAACAACGCAATGACAATATATTTAAGTTTAAATGCTCATCTAAATTTGATTATTTCTACAACTAAACCTATTTTTCATCTATGTAAAATGTAAACAGCAAAATATGTAGAATGAGTTGTATTAGAATTCCTGTATTTTTTTAACACAAAATAATTTAGGCCATGGAGTCTGCATGGCTTATATGAATGAAAAATAATTGATTTCATAAAGAAAAGGACGATTTTTTTCGATGAAGTTTCAAGCATAGAGTTTAATTTTTTGTAGCTCCATGGTCTTAAACAAAATGTTTAAATAAAATAAATTATTATAGTATTGTGATGAATGTAATGAATGGGAGAAAGTTATGAATGAAATCATGTTTTTATAGAGAGATCCAGGCGTGTTATTTTTTCTATGACGTCATTTAAATTAATTTCAATTGTTTTCGATGAAGTTTTCAAATATAATAAATTATCGTAGTATTATGATAATTCTAAAACTATTGCCGAGGAATGTATAACATTTTAGAGATGTTTGAACCAGGCAATTTATATTTCAATGCCGTCATTTGAATGAAGTTCATTTTTTTCGATGAAGGTTTAAGTTTTCAAATATAATAAATTAATGCAGTATTGTGATAAGTTTTAAAATATTACCGAGGAATTTAATGCATTTTAGACTTGTTTAAAGAAAATTGCATTGAAGTTGGAAAGTGTTTCATAATCAATGCTTTAAGCATGATTGATCTTTCTTGTTAAAGTTAAAATGGTGTAATCCTTTTGGTAACTTATTAATTAATAATTCTTTTACAGGATTCATGCAAAGGTAAATAATTGGAGGGTTATTGCGAACACAACGTAGTAGTATAATAATGTTTATAACTTTAAGTATCTACTTTTCTGATTTCATTCCCACATTTGGTTTCCGTGTCGCTTTTGTGTGAGTTCAAAATTTAAATGAAAATTTTAATAAATAATACTAAGGTTAATAAAAATAATTTAAATAAAGGGATGAATAAATGTAATGGAGGAGCATGTAATGACCAGATTTTAGCACTGTTTAATAATTAAATATGCACAGTGGTAACGACGAATCTGGTGCTATCATAGCTCTTTGACAAACGCTCTATCGTCCCGTTCTGTCGTCGCTCTAGTCCGTCCGCTTGCCGCTGAAATCTGCCATTCCGAACCCATTCCTGCGAATATCGTCTAATTGCTACATCGCTCCTATCCGAATGCAGAGCGATTAGTCGGTGTGTGTTGTCGAACTCTATTGTATAACTGGAACAACTTCTATACAAGGGTGAATCGAAGCCTGACTTATTGACTAGCTTCATCTAGACATAAGGGTAAATAAACAGTAGCAGGAGTTATTTTCATATATAGTATCTTTTCTCGTGCATGGTTTATGTCATTCGTTTCCTGATAGGAAATTACATTAGAAATAATCATTTACGTAACATTATTGAAGGATTAATGTTTTATTTTGCAAATTTCATTTGAAAATTTGTTGGTATTCCCGACATTTGATTGTGTTTTAAATCAAAAGGGTTTCATTATTAATTATGTGTAATATTTGTACTAAACTTCATCTGAAACGTTCTATTCGTTCATGAGATATCACACTCATGGACACATACATAGAGTACGCCCCCCCCCCATTATATTTTGAAGAGATTTTATAAAAATAAGCGTTATTACAATATTTCAGTTTTAGCTACCTGTACAAAATATGTGCAGCAATCCATTGAAAGTCTAACAACTAATTTATGTTCAAGTAACTTTTGTTTTAATTATATATATAATCTGACATGTCTAAACTACAAGGAAAGGGTTATTTTTCTTAATAATAATGGTATTTATTATTAAGAAATATTATCGTTAAGTACGATTTCAGAAGCAAACAAGCTTACTTCTTTACAAAGGAAACTTATGTTTCTATAACTTCAAAACTTCCAAGAATTATCAGTTAGTGATAGAGTGTGTGTATGTGTGTGCGTGTGTGTGGGGGGGGGGGAATCATTCCCGTTGTGAGGATGTTCGCTACTTGGATGAAAATTTTAATATTATTTATACAATTAATTATTTTCTGTAATTTTATATAACTACATTGTTTAATCTCCTGGGCAACGCTGGTTTTATTTACTTCTCATTAATAAACATTAGAAAACAAAATAATAATGGTACCAACAGATTTCAGAAGCAAATAAGCTTTGTTCTTTACAAAGGAAACCTGTGTTTCTGTAAATTAACAACTTCAAAGAATTATCAGTTAGTAATGGTGTGTGTCTGAGGGGGGGGGGGAATCATGCCCGTTGTGAGGATATACACGAATTGGATGAAATATTCCCTGTTATTTATACAATTAATTGTTTTTTGCAATGTTATATAGCTACATTGTTTTAACTCCTGGACAACGCTGGTTTCATTTACTTGTCATCAATATAAACATTAGAAAACAAAATAATAATGGTACCAACAAATTTCAGAAGCAAACAATCTTTGTTCTTTACAAAGGAAACCTCTGTTTCTATAAATTAACAACTTCAAAGAATTATCAGTTAGTAATGCTGTGTGTGTGGGGGGGGGGGGGGGGGGAATCATGCCCGTTGTAAGGATGTACACGAATTGGATGAAATATTCCCTGTTAATTATACAATTAATTGTTTTTTGTAATTTTATATAACTACATTGTTTTAACTCCTGGACAACGCTAGTTTCATTCACTTGTCATTAATAAACATTAGATGAATGAAGATCTTTATAAAATTCCAAGCAGTGGTAATCTTTGGCAAAAAGTAGTGGTTATACAATAGCAATTTATATTTATAACTGCACACATTGATTTTTATTGTGAAGGACGAAATAAAATTTGTGTTTTTTCCAAAATTCAGAATACACATAGTAAACACTCATTTACTTATGCAGATGGTTTTTCATTTTATATTCCTCTGTTAAGCTCACTTGTTATACATAAATTTTAAGCCCTCAATGTGTAGATTAGATATGTTGAATTCTAATTTTAAATTTTCCTCAAATTTCTGAGATATAACATCTGATTTCATTTTTGTAATGTCTTAAATAGTGATTTTTTCCTTTAAAATAAATGCAAAATTAAAATTTTTATACAAAATATTGCACATTTATTTTTTTAACAGTACCGATGTATTTTAAACATAAATCACAAAATATTTTTTACCTTTTCAACTAACAGTAGTGAACGATCAAGTGCTCTTCATTTCTTATCAGGGGACTTGGTCATATGGGATGGAACATCAAATACTGATGGTATGGCGTCTACTTTAAACCTTTTACGGCAAGATTCTATCGTTCTTTTTCACCCTAACCATTTTTTTTCTGCTTTTTCTTCGGCCGCACGCCTTCTTTCAAACTCCTTCGTAAGATCGTAGTGGCTGCGAATTCCAAGGCGAGGCATTGCTACAATCAATGTACGTAAACACAATCGAAATCCACTGCGCAATCACACAATCGAAATCTATTGTTCCTGCTAGCGAGGTTTGCTCCTTATATACTCGTACATCACCATGGTGCTCAGTCTCAATGCGCTGTAGGTCCGACTATTCATTCATTGGTTGCGAATTTTTGATCATTTGCATATTCGGTCGAAAGGTGTTTGCATGTAAAGTTTCATTACTATCGGATTATTTTGCAGGGTGCGTCGGTTTTTTTGTCTTAGAGTGTATACTTCATTCATGTTTTCATTAATAATCTTTCTTTAACACTTGTATTATAGTGAATATATTTTTGAATTTCGAATTAATTGCTCCCATATACATTGAGTTATTGCAATATCCCCGTTCGTTTCTTTATGAAAATCAGTGTAACTGACAAAGTAAAAATTGATTATAACTCATAAGTATAATTAATCGCAAAGAAAAACATAATTATTTTTAATTTGCATAAAAATTGTAACAACTAGTAAAAATAAAATGTAATACTCTGTTAATTAAAAACATGATTAAAGTTATTGCTCTAACTTTTACTTTTCATGCAGTACATCTGTGTGTCTCTGCAATGTATGTATCCATTCTAGCTCAAAAACTATTCAACAAAATTGCATAAAATGAGAAGTCACTTGTGTGTACCTTGATGTTGATACGATTGTGATATGAATCGGATAAAAAAAACGATTATTTTTAAAGAAATGATCTGCAAAATTCGTTAAAATCTGAAATACGGTAATATATGTGGTTAAATTTATTAATTAAATGCTTGTTTTTTAAGTACTTTTTGACGACGAGTACTATGATTGACCAATTATTGACTTGCAGATGATACGACCATTGAGCAAGGAATCATTGAGCTACGAATGATTCGTTGGTCATTTGTTGGTCCAATGAATAACCAACGATATCAAAGTTGGTCATTCGTTCACCAACCCCAGTACTTCGTGGGTGACCACATCGGAACGCCGCGTGCTGTTGGCCATCTCGGGTGCGGTATCCCCGTGATTTGCGCGGTAGATTTGCACGCTGCCACAAATGCCGCCGTGTTCATGCGGAGTACGATCACGTTAAACATGTGGGTCCGTAAGTCCTTCCGAGAGGTTGGTGGTAGGGGAAGGAGGGCACGGTCCCTGTGGATGCCTCCCCCACTGGGTTCCCGTCTAAATTGGGTGGCACTTCCCGGCCGTCTATACAGTTACCTTACACCTTTCTGGTAGGTCGGACGGTCTGGGTCTCAACAACAACAACCAACCCCATTATTGGAAGACGAACCGCTCTTGAAATATTTAAGTGTTTTTTTTTTTCTTTTGTTTTCGTTTTTTTGAGAAACTGGCGAGAATTTACAATTCCTACAGTAATAAATGTGGTTAAATTTATTAATTAAATGCTTGTTTAAGTGCTTTTTGACGACGAGTATGATGATTGACCAAATATTGACTTGCAGATGATACGACCATTGAGCAAGGAATCATTGAGCTACGAATGATTCGTTGGTCATTTGTTGGTCCAATGAATGACCAACGATATCAACGTTGGTCATTCGTTTCACCAACCCCCATTATTGGAAGACGAACCGCTCTTGAAATATTTAATTATTTTTTTTTAAGAAACTGGCGAGAATTTATAATTCCTTAATGTACCAAAGCAAAGAAAAGAGAAAATGCATTGAAACTGCAAATGGGATATAATTGTAAATACATGATTGTGCATGCATTTTTAATACATAATTGTAAATACATTTTGTGCAATTAAACTTAAATTGATGGATCATGCAAAAGTGAAAAACTAAATGAATCTGGAGTGAAAGTCTTGTCTTGTCCATATTAGATTTTTACTTTCTCTGCAACACATTGTAATGTATGGGGAAAATATAGGAATGTATCAAAAATCAAAATTCGAATTTTTGACTCATACATATGTTTGGGGCTCTCTAAACACGAATTCCTCATTTTTAGAGTGACATATGTGTATGTGTGTTTGTGCAATGTATGTGTGGGACCGGGAAGTAACCGTATGTGAGCATCACACTGCCTTTAGCGTGGTAGATTGATACTATACGGTTAGACTAAAGGATGTCTTTTGGTCCGAACGTATAATTCGGAGTATGGATTGTAGCACTGTCACTGGTTGATCGTTTACTAGATAGATGCAAGAGCTGCTGCATATGTATTCACATTACCTCTAACAATATTCAACAAAATTTCACAAAATTTGGTGGATAAACTACGTGTAATTTACCCTGATGGTGAATTAATGTTAGAACGATTAAAAAATAGACTGGCTTTTATCTGCAATAGTTAATAGTAACAAAAGTGGTCAAAATCTGATTTAAAATATATGGTTAAATATACTAAATAAATGATTGTTTAATAATTGTTTTTAATAATTTGATGATTGTTTTTTAACGACAACAAGAATAAGACAAAACCTCATCACTGCAGGATAAACCGTTCATGATATATTTAACTCCATTTTTAATTTTAATAATTTACGACGTTTTATAACGCTGTGGGTGACTAAATGAAATTGAAAGTGTTTGAAATCTGTAAATGTGATCTAATTTGAAATAAATATATTTGTCATTTTGTGAAATTCGTCTAAAATGAATGACTTATGAAATAAATAAAGAAAATATAAATGTGATCGTGAAGGGAAATTCAACTGTGATTAACATAAGATATTTTATCTTATTAACAGGTTCCATTTTTTCCAAGTAAAATAAGTCATATCCTATGCATAATTTATACCATTGCGTGCGAATTTAAATGTATATGTCGCTTTTTAATTGCCAATGTTTGCCAAATTTTCACATCACTCATAATCCTTTTTTTATATAATTTTCATTTTTCCTTTCACTGAAAAATAACAGCATTTCATTCAGATTTTTGATTTTATTGACAAATAAAAATTTTTCTAAGCGAAATCAGTCCCACCCTATGTAGAATTTATACCATTTCGTACGAATTTAAATGTATATGTCGCATTTTATGTTTGCCTAATTTATACATCAATAATAATATTTCACACTTTTATACTTTTTATAATTTTCATTTTTTCTTTCACTGGAAAAAAGAAGCATTTCATTCAGATTTTTTATTTTATTGATAGATAACATTTTTCCCAACCACGATCAGCACTACCGCATTTTAAATGTCACATTTTATGTTTGCCTAATTTATACATCTATAATAATATTTTATACTTTTAAACTTTTTATAATTTTCATTTTTCCTTTCACTGGAAAAAAGAAGAATTTCATTCAGATTTTTATTTTATTGACAGCTAACATTTTCCCCAAGCCCGATCAGCACCATCCTATGCAGAATTTACACCATTTCGTAAGAATTTAAATGTATATGTCGAATTTTAATTGCTACTGTGTGCCAAATTTATACTTCACTCATAATACTTTTTTATAATTTTCATTTTTCCTTTCACTAGAAAATAAAAACATATCATTCAGAAATAAACAAAACAGTCTCAGAAATAAACAAAACTTTCTTTTAAAAATAATTTTTATACAAAAAATATCCAAGAAAAGTGTATTTCCCACTTAGTATTTTTGGGGAAAAAAAATGAGAAAACATTTTATGATGTAGATAATAATTCTTTTTGAAATGAGAACGTCACGTAATACACTGAGAAACGTTTTCAGCATAGAAATCTTATCTTTTCATTACTTTAATTAGATATTAAAGCAAAAGGGTAATAACTCGATTTTATAAATATTGTGAATTATTTAGTATTCAAGAGTGGACGCCTGAGATTTGCGTTTTTTTTTTATAATTTTACAAATGCTTCCAGTGTGGATCTCTGGATAATTAGCTGTCTTGTATCAAAGATACATATAATAATGTTTTTTAGATTCATGAGTGAAAATTTAATTTTATAAGTGATTCAAGAGGCACATATTTTGGATTTTTGTAATAGCAAAGGATTTTTGTAATAGCAAAGCATTGTATAAAAAAATTATCAAGAAAAATAATATTCCAGACCAGCCATATTCAAACATTTTTTCCCTCTGGCCACATACACATGGCAGCTATTTCACACGGCCTGCAACATAAGGATTAATGAAAAAGCATAAATAAATCCAAGTGTATATTTATCAAGGAATATAACTAATGAGACCGTTGATATTGTGAACTCTTTTTAAGAATCTTATTTGATCAGGCTTGTAACTGCTACATGCTACTCTTAAAACGTCATCCAGATGATAATCAGTAAGCCGGTTTCTATATATATTCTTTGCATATGTCATTTTCGAGTAGGACAATTCACAAAGATACGTTGATGCGAATAACGTGAGCAAAATTTGAGCACATTTTTGTACAGTCTTATACTGTTCGGGCACTATTTTCCAAAATTCGGCGTACTCCTTTCCCTCCCTCTTTTCTTTAAAAATAACGTCTTGGTGGGTATTGCTTTTCAATAAATTCGTCAAATTCGTAGACTGCCTTTAACGGGTCACTCACAACAGCTTGGCGGGCCGCAGGTTGAATATGGCTGTTTCAGACTGTTTAGTGTTAAAGGGTGAGTGTCAGACATAATCACTCTATGGATAGTTAATCAACTATAGCACTAAGGATAGATAATCAACTATAGCACTAAGGATAGTTAATCAACAGTTCACATAACATAGAGTATTTAGTTATGAATAATTTAATTATGGAAGCTAGTTTTTTGTACGGCAACGTGTATGAGTATTGGCTGAAATTCAGTAATAATGGGACCATTCAGGGCCCAGGTACAAAACTTCACAAAAGCGTTAAATAAAAAAAAGAGAATCATGAATGTATCGCGTAAATTTTTGGATCGACCACTGTGTGTGGCATATATCTTAAATATGCAAAGATTACATCTGAGCTTGCAAACCACTGTACAAACCAATCCCGGCACTCAAACGAACTGGGTTGTGGTTTGCAGGCTAGGATTGCACTCGGATGGCCGGCTTTCGATTTCCGGCCCTATCCAAACTGTCCCCGTGTTCACGCGGGGTACGGGCCATGTAAATATGCGGTACCATAGGCAATGTAAATATGGGTACGGTCCCTATGTGCCGCCGCTACTGGGTTCAGAGTCTAAATTGGGCGGCACTTCCCGTCCGTCCAACATACACCTTACACCTTCGGGTTGATCGAACGGTCTGGGTCGAAGAAGAAGAAGAAGATGTAAACAAAGACATTGCAGAAATAATATAAAGATTAGTATCTGTAGAAGGTTTCATCTTATTGCTTTAATGAAAAATTGCAAAATTCATTGTGAACGATGCAATGAGAATTCTCTGAAACAACAAATTCACGTATTTGATGCAGAAACGATCCCGGCATATAATCTTATTATGTCCTTACTTTAATTACCTTATGTCATTACTTTAATTTACGGTATTTATAAAAACAACTTATCGGAAGGAAAATAGGTTGTTTTTATAAATACCGTAAATTATTCGCAATCCAAGAACGAGGGCTGCATTTCATATTTTATTTCTTGAATCAAATTTATTACTCGTATGAAATAAGTAGTTGTAATAACATCTTAAAGTGCATCTTGTTATAATAATCAATTGATTGGTAACACGTATACATGTTCAAGGATTTTGTAGAAAACATCTCTTTTAGATTTAAGAGTTTAAATGTGTTTTTTTTTTGTATAAAAGAGGAACATTTCAATGGAATATTTGTTTAAGGACAAAGCAATGCAGATCAATACGAAACGTATTTATCCATAATGTATGTCAAACTCGAATTCTATTATGTAATCAATTTCATGATGTTCTATCATTCAGTGCTTGGATCATTAAAATTGATTTATTTAAGGTTGTTGAATCAATATATTTTCTAACTAATGAAAGCTGGTTTCGCCGTTGTATGTTTCTGGATGACATAGCAGGTGTTGCGTGTTTTAATTGGAGCTGCTAAGGTTATTTTAGGAATGTGACAGCGTTCTGCTACGCCAATTTGCTATTTCAGAATCTGTAGGTGGCATGTGTATATTGTTACAAATTATCCCCTGGAATTGTCGGTGTGCGCTTAGGATACAAGAATGAGTCTAAATTTCTGGTGTCATGTCAACTGCTTTCCAATTGAGTGATGACTCCTTTTATACAGACTCTCTATAAAGCCAACGGTCCTACCGTGCTGAAAACACCGGTTCTCATTAGATCACCGAAGTCAAGCAGCATCGGACGCGGTTAGTACTTGGGTGGGTGACCACCTTGGAACACCGCGTGCTGTTGGCAGTTTTCTGGCGAGGTAGCCCTGTGGTTTGCGCGCTGGATTTGCACGCTGCCACAACTGCCTCCGTGTTCTTGCGGAGTTCGATCACGTTAAACATGTGGGTCCGTAAGTCCTCCCGAGAGGTTGGTGGTAGGGGAAGGAGGGTTCGGTCCCTGTGGATGCCTCTGCCACTGGGTTCCGGTCTTAAATCGGTGGCACTTCCCGGCCGTCCAAACAGTTATCTTACAACTTTCAGGCAGGTCGGACCGTCTGGGTCTCAACAACAACAACAGACTCTCTATAGAAACGTCTAGAAATCTCTCATATCTCGTAGAATATTTGTTATTTCAAAATATTTAGCTATATATTACGAATATAATATATATTCGCTATATATAATATATTTTCGCCAAATTGGCGATAATACGCCAAATATGGCCACCCACTAAGAACTTCAACACATACTAACCCTGGGATCACGTCATAAGAAATGTCGCCTGTACGAGTGTTTTCTCCGTCGGGTTTTCAAAAGAGACTCCAGTGAAAACATGCTGTAAGTTTGTAACAATATTATACCGTGAAGTGGCAGAACTCGATTTTCGGGGGCTATCTGAACCTTCAAGACATCCACAGACTTGATATTTTCATGATTACCACGAAGATGACAAAAACGAAAGAAGAAAATAGTTACAATTGAATGATTTAAAAAAGTGAATGTTTTTTGCGATTTTCAGTCCTCCAATGGTGATGGACTTGCAACCTTAATTATTTAACCGAGCTTAATGAATGATTGCTCCTTTTGTGTGTTCAAGAGTGAGGTACCATCTTCTATATTCCCCATAAACATAGTGTAATATATAGAGAAAATATTGCGGTAGGTCGAAAATTTGAAAACCGAGTATCCGATGGAGAAACACGTTTGAAGCATACCTAAACTTAAATGGAATGTTTTGATATGTCCATCTGTGTGTGGAGATTTCCGGCTGTGAAGCCGTGAATGCGATATCTCAAGAACGAATGGGAAGTTTCGGACGAAATTTGGAACAAATATTTCAATAGGTGAATTCTTTATTGATTTTAAAAGCAACCAAATGTCCGAATCTCTCCATCCAACCCAAATATGTGAATAATATTTTGAAAATATTATTAAAAATCTGAACCTTTAGAAATGAAACATAAATAATCATTGCGTATGTAATGTTTGGTTAAAAAATAAATGGCACAAACTGTAAAATGCTAACATGAATTGTTTTTGATATAGTGTACGCTTTTCAAATAAATGTATAAAAAAATTGCATAAAAGTAAAATCATTAGATATCATGAAATATGTTCACTTTTCATATGCAATACTATGCTACAAATTTGTTTATATCATTATCGTGGATCTCATTCTTTCTGTTAGCAACAATAAAAATAATTTATGCGATAGTTTTGCATTTCCATGCCCAACATTCACCAATAAGCATTTAAGGAACGCACTCCATTTGTCTGGAACGCTTGGCAGTAAATTTGGCGAACGACTAATTTTATAAAATATCTTCAGTTTGCTGACTTTTTTCAACATGATGCCAAACTGAAGAAAATGTCGTCAGATTTTCAAAAATGATTCTAAATTTAACGAAAATTACGCTAACTAGATGCATTAATTATTAAAAATTGTAATATGTGGACTATATTGCTTATTGCGGATTCGAGTAAATATGACACATTTAATGTTTCATATAACAAGTTATTTTAGTGGATTCTATTCTAAAATATTTTTAAAAATTTTGTTGTTTTAATGAGTCTAATAACCATATATAATCATTTCAAAGTTTACTGCAATAAATCTTTTGTGAAACTTGTAAACTGTTAATTCCAAATAGTCCAAACGAGACCACTAAATTAAACTCACCAAATTATTCCGCTAGCGCACATTAAACGTATAATTATAATTACTTTTTAGAAACTCAGCTGCAACATAAAACTTGTTTGGGAACATTGTTGCAATAATTATCGCAACATATCTTAACCTTGGCAGAAAACTAATTACCAAAGGAAGGAGCGATTTTAATAACTATTTTTAATTTATTCTTAACTATTTCCATTTCAATGGTAGATTTCTTAATGTGTTTGACGCGATGTGATACCCTCCTGTGTTAGAAAGTGAAAGAAATAAACATACATAGACAAGAGCTATTGAAAATAATTCAAATTCAGAGATTAATTTTAGTAATTCCTTGCCAGTTTGAATATGTATAATGTACGGAATTTTAATGGAGAAATCTTATTCTATATAGCAGTACAGAACTATTATTCTGAATACATACATTTTAGAAGCATTTTATAATTATGTTAGCAGACAATTTTCAACCGAAAATTTTAATTTCTGTCTATCAGTTACTAGTTTCAGAAGTTTATGTGAGACCAGATTTAACGGAGAAAGTTTAATTTCATGATTTATGACGTTTGTCATGTCAGACAATGGTATCAGAGTAAAGGGAGCCAGTTTTACCGAAGCCCTGACCCAAGAGATCAATAAGCCATAAAAAGCGGAGGCTAAAGTTAAGCCACGAGATTGGTTAAAATATTACCCAATATGGAACATGGTTGTCGCAGTGTCCGGAGGTCTACTAATCATAGCTGAAGAGGCGTATCAGATCCCAGGAGAAAAGGCGTGGCAACATGTAGCAAGTTACCAGAAGTAGTACCAGAGAGAAATACCACACACACTTGAGAAACAGTGCAATATACACTTCAACGTGAGGTCCAGATATACTACAGTGATAGAATGACTACAAATTCAGATATGGAGAGCGAAGTAACAGATTCAGAGAGATGCAAATTAGACGAGAGTCAGTTGTGTGCTGTCATAAAGCTGTTTGTCAATACCGTCAATAGACTGTGTGCCAATGCAGGCAGAAGGTTGTGTTGTTGTTGAGAACCAGACCGTCCGACCTACCAGAAAGGTGGTGTTGTTGTTGAAACCCAGACCGTCCGACCTACCAGAAAGGTGTAAGGTAACTGTTTGGACTGGACGGCCGGGAAGTGCCACCCAATTTAGACCGGAACCCAGTGAGGGAGGCATCCACAGGGACCGTGCCCTCTTTCCCCTACCACCAACCTCTCGGAAGGACTTACGGACCCACATGTTTAACGTGATCGTACTCCGCGTGAACACGGCGGCAGTTTTGGCAGCGGCTGGAATCGAACCCGGGCCTATCGAGTGCAACGTCAGCGCGCTAACCAATGGGCTACCGCGCCCAGACAGAAGGTTGTGTCGAAAGCCCAGGCCAACCGACTCGTCCGAGGACTTAGAGCAGCATGATGGAAGGCCGGGAAAAAAGTCAGAAGGTGTCAATGTCCAAAGTCCAAAAACAGAATTGGAGGTATGTGCAGATCAAATATTATAGAATGTCACTTCGGTAGGCAAATTTAAATATTATAAATGCATATTAATATGTAGGCAAAATCTCAGATGTCCAATCTCCTACGCAAATAATATGATAATTGTTGTAATCAATATAATAGTTAACCAAATGTTCTTAATAAACAATGTTATTTTAAAGTCAACAGGAAAGATCAATCATGCATAAAGCATTGATTATGAAACACTTACCAACTTCAATGCAATTTCATTTAAACATCTCTAAAATGCGATACATTCCTCGGTAATATTTAAAAAATTATCACAATACTACATTAATTTATTATATTTGAAAACTTAAAAGTTCATCGAAAAAAATGAACTTCATTCAAATGACGTTAATTAAATTTAAATTGCCTTGCGCCTCGGTAATGGTTTTAACATTATGATAATAATACATTAATTTATTATATTTGAAAACTTCATAAAAAACAACTGAAATTAATTCAAATGACGCCATCGAAATATAACACGTATGGCTCTCTCTATAAAAACAACAATTCATTCATAAACATTATCCCATTCATTTAATTCATCACAATGCTATAATAATTTATTTTATTTAAAAACTTAAGACCATGGATGTATAAGTAATTAAACTTTATGCTTAAAACTTCATCGAAAAAAATCGTCCTCTCTGTAAAATCAATGAATATTTCATTCATATCAGGTATGCAGATTCCATGAGCTAAATAATTTTGCATTAAGGAAGTGCAGCAATTCTTATACAACTCATTCTACATATTTTGCTTTATATATTGCATTTTATATAAGTGAAAAATAGGCTTCGTTGTACAAATAATCAAATTTGCATTATCATTTAAACTCAAATATATTGTAATTGCGTTGCTTCAGTATGTAGATGCACAGAATTTAAGCAAAAATAAAGCGGTTTTAGGACGGATAAAACACTCAATATGAATTTAAAAGAACTTTAAAAGTCATGATTTTTAAACAAGATGGATGACATATTTCATTTTAAAGTGGGTCACGTGATCTCTTCATATAAGAGGTGTAATTATTATTTAAATTTTTATTTTAAAAACTACTGAATATATTTTGTTGACATTTTTTTATATATTTTATGGTATAATTTGTATATTACCTAAAATTTTGGAAGCAATTTGTGAATTTTAAATCCGCTTAAAAAATGTTTGAAAAATTAGGTCTCATAGGGTTCAATGTATTTCATTTTTTCAATCCGGGTTTAATTCAAAACTAATTGGATGATATTATTCATTTATATTCCCATCGGTCCCACAGACCGCCTGAACAACATACTAAAATTTCATTTTGATTAAGTCATTTTTTCGGCAGTTATCGTGCTAACGGACAGACAGGCAGATAAAATGAACAAAGTCATAAACACTTTTCAACTTTATTGTAAAGTGCTAAAAATGGTGCACTTGATTGTGAGTAGCATTACTTTAACAAGCATTTTATTCCAGGACTAGTGCTAAAAATAATATACTGGGTTTTATTAGCGACACACACACACAATGCAAGTGTTTCACGAAGGTACGATCAACGGCCATTTTGTTGCTGTTGAGACCCAGACCGTCCGACCTACCAGAAAGGTGTATGGAAACCGTTTGGACGGCCGGGAAGTGCCACCCAATTTAGACCGGAACCCAGTGGATGAGGCATCCACAGGGACCGTACCCTCCTTTCCCTACCACTAACCTCTCGAAAGGCGTTCATCGGCAGTTCTGTGAATAGGGATCATTTCTAGCTACAAGGTCGCCCAATCGGTCGTACCTTGACTGCTTTTTGTGGATATATCTCAAGAGTCTCGTCTATGGATATCTATGGAGTCTCGTCTGTGGATATATCTCAAGAGTCTCGTCTTTGACGCTCCTCTTGACTCTGAAGAGGAACTCGTCGGCAGAATTTCGGCCGCTGCTGCCGAAGGGCGCGATATGCCTGGTCTGTTCGAGAGAGTTCGCCAATCCCTCCATCGCCACTGCGAGATGTGCTTTTAAGTTGGCGGTCGCTCTTTTGAGCCATTAATTTAATTATTTTTTATTAATTGTTATTTTATAACTAGATCATTCTTTTGTTTTCGCTTCACCTGATCGGTTTCACCTGATCGGTTTCACCATTAAGCGCCCACTGGCGTCTTTACGTTCTATTTCCGACCGGGTAGACTATGACGAAAAATGCTTGGATTGGTGTGTACTACTACCTCATAAAGTTTGCTGACCTTTGTTTAATCACACTGCATACTAACGTGTGACATTTTCATTGCTACTGCTCTTAAAGAAAGCGTCCTCATTTGCAATGTACGCGTTTAGCATATCGTTTCATATGTGTAATTTCATAGGGATATATATATATATATATCACTTACTTCTTGATACATCGGTTTATATGTCAAATAATGTATTTTTGTTAAACTGCATACAGTAAGATATTTTTCGTTTTTGTCGAAACGTATATATTAGGTTTACGCTGTCATTGCATATAGACCTGTAATAGCAGCAGAATTTACTATATGCCACACTTTCACGAAACTCTTTTGGAGATCTGCAATTTCTGCTTTACCACGCAGCCGACTATAAATTAAGTGAGATTGACCTTAAGTTGTAAATGGCTGAGACGGCAAAGTTCATACTTTAAATGTGTTAGGACTTAATGTGTTAGTATGTATTGCAATTTGGAAACTTGTGTCTCTTAACAGGTTTTATATATACCATTACATACAATGGCTATTTCATTTTGACGAGCATATAAAAAAACCAAAGGCTCTATGTTAAGTTAAATTTGTATAAGACGTTACCATAAATTAAGAGTGTACAAAAATGCTCTATCATGAATTGCAGATGCTTAAAATTGAAAACATGTAAATTGTTATATTATATCGTACTAATTGAACAAAAAATAAAAACTATTTCAACTTATATAAATCATAATACAAGACACAGAATAGTTTAAATTAATTGAAAACGGTGAATATCATTTCATCTTCCAAAGATTACAAGCTGTTTACTTAAATAAATTTATTTCTCACGATAAGGCTTTCACTTTAAGAACAATGAGATTTAATTGATATGATATTGGAATACATATATTTAGTATAATTGAAATTTTGTTATTACTATGACTAGATTCTTTTGATTACAGCCAAAAGATGAATAAAGACTTTAATCTCAGACAGCGACAGAAATTATGCAGCGTCCCTAATTGGGGAAGAAGTTAATGAAATCGTGTTATTTCTCTTCACAATTCTTTAAAAAATACCATGATCCTACCTTATTTAATATCATTTTTAGTAGTGGATTAATGTATTGATTAATAATGGGATATTAAATATGTTTATTAAAATGAAAGAAAACATAAAATTCATTGTAATTAATTTTCTCGAGCTGCATAAAATTTTAAAAATAAATTTACTTCTACTCCATAAGCAAAGTTTGAAAAGTAAGGGAAAATTGTTTCTTCTACAATGTTTTCAGAATAAGTTCAAATTAAGTATTTAATATCTTCAGAATATGTAGTAATAGATAGTGTATGTAGTATATGCAGTAGTAGATAGTAGAATAGATGTATATGGGTATGTGGTAGTAGAAACCGAAACCTTGTACATAAAATGAATCTACACTTTTTACACTGACTAGATATGGAAATTTGTGTACTTTATCAAACGTTTTAAGCAACACTAATGTATATATTTATACATATATTTAGCTTATACTGCTGCTTTTAAAAAATAAGCTATAAAACTAAAACAAATATGTAAAATACATTTTATACTGCATTTTCATATTACTTTATATGTAGTTTTATTACTTCTTATTTATAGGTAATTTTTCATTTTGTATTTACAGTCACTTTTGATGAATTTGAAATAAAAACATAAATCAAAATACTTAAATGGATCATTATTAATATTGATAAAATAAGAAAAATTTTTAAACACGTCTTTCTACGGTAAACATATTTATTCAAATTAAAAGTGTGCATACATTTTTAAGAACGAAATTCAACTGATGCATCAATGTTTTTTATTAATAATTTATGATTATGATTCAGATCCGTGTGATTTTAGCCTAAGCACTAAAATTTAATTATTAGTGATGAAATTTGCCCAACTATTGTTATAGATGAAGTAAATTAATTTTACTAAACACGCTATTATACTTATCATGTTTTGGATAGAAATAAATTAAGATAATTTCTATTTGGAAAATAGAAAAGGATAGGTTAAACAGAAAGTCGTGTTTAACACATTCCAACATAGCTGAAAATTATTTATGACTTTGCTCATTTTGTTTGTCTTTCTGTCCGTCCGTACAATAACTACCGTAAAAATGACTTTATCAAAATGAAATGTTTGTCTGTGGGACATATGGGAATGTAAATGAATAATATCACCCATTTCCTTTTGGATTGAACGCACTTTGAAAAAGTTAAATACATTGAACCCTATGGGACGTAATTTAAAAAAAAAATTAAACGAAGTTAAAATGTACAAATTGCTTCAATTTTTTTTAAATATTCAAATCATCCCATTAAATATATAACAAGAATTTTAGAACAAAATGCCACGTAAGTTTTTTAAATAAAAATAAAAATAAAAATTACACCGATATTACATGCAGAGACCACGTAATCCACTTCAAAATAAAATATAGCACCCGCACAACGGGTATATCTTTTAATACAATTACAGTGCTTTCATTTAATATATACACAAGGGATCAGGATGTTTTATTCTTCAGATCTGCAAGTTCAGGGCTACGAATTTGGTGGAATATCGCTAACTTGGCAACTTTTCTTAAACATTACCAAATTTACGGAAATGTCGCCAAATTGATAAAAACGACTCAAATCAATGAAACTGAATTTGTATTGTTAGAAAAGAATGCTGAAACGGTGTTTCGGTAGCATTTGTCTGTCAGTCCATCCATACTACTTAGTAACATATTTAGCGAATTTTTTAAATGTCACCAAATTGATAAAAATGTCTGTAAATCCATAAAAATATCATGAAATTGATAAAATTACGCTTAATAAATGGAATTAATTGTGTTTTGTTAGGGGATGGTATTGGGATGATGTTTCGTTAATTTGTCGCAAAATGGGACAATCAGTTCTACAATCTCACTTGGCGATGAATTTGGATATTTTTTAAATCGTCTCTAAATTGACCAAAATTTCGACAAAACTTCCATGCTGATAGCATTATGAATTTCATCAATTTATTTGAAGCAAAATATATCATGTCGTTTAGCAACGAATGTAAATCCAATGTGTTATGCCGCATACGATTCTTATTAAATCGTTTCCGATATGAAAAATAAAGATATGTATATAAATTAAATTTCATTGACATTGCATTTTTAACTGAATAATATCAATTACGGTTTTCAGGTTTAAACATTATTATTATTGATATTTTCTGGGATTATTGATATTTTCAAGTTATTATGACATTGTTTTATTATGGCAAAAATTGTTTAAACTCATACATTGTACGTTGTACGAGTAATCTTCTACAAATGCAAGGGTATCTTCTAATCTACGAGAATATAAGTTGTACAGGTTTATTGGCATATATTCTGATATATATTGGAATCAATTACGAACTTTTGGTATAAAGATTCCGGGGATTATTGCTATTTTCAACTTATTACGTCATCAGTTTTATTTTGGCAAATATTTTTGAGACTCATATTGTAATACGGGTAATCTTCTACTAACACACTGGCATATTTTCTAATCTGCGACAATATAAATAGTACGGGAATATATATATATTCACATATTTTTAGTGCTTTCATTCTGGCATATATTGGAGTTAATTACGGGTTTATTCATTTTTCATTTTATACATGTAATGCACTAATACAGGTCATATCTTTACTATTCGAGTATATAAGTTGTACGGGTCCCATACAATTTTAATGCTTGCATTTTGCATATATTGAATCGATCCTTTTTTTTTTTTGTAAATTTGCTTACAAAAAGGGCCAGGATGTTTAATTTTTCAGATCTGCCCTAGAAGATAATTTTGTATAGCGGGAACATAGATTCTTAAACTTCTTTTTAGGAGATTTATATTAAATATTTTAACAGAATATTTTGATTAAATATATCAATTAGTGTACTATAAGAATTTGCACCTGATTGTGAATTTGTGAATTTTAAATCTCTTCATATTATGTACTCCGTATGAAGAACGGGCATGCTGCTAGTAAATACCAAAATTTAATTTTGAAAAATTCATTTTTACAGACAGGCAGACAGAATAACCAATGTCATAATCACTTTTCAACTATGTTGGAAAGTGGTAACAACGAAAACCAGGTGCTGAACTGATCAATAAATCATAGTATAATCTTTTTTTGTCGAAAACGTTAAATGCTCTTACGAACATGCAAAATGCTTTCACTGGATGTTCTTTTGAGAAGGAAAACCAGATTTGCAAACAACCATTCATATTACGTCAGTGTAGAATTGCCACATTTAAACACTCGCGGTTGGGTTTCTAGATTTGGCGATTTATCACAAATTTGGTGACTTTTCCTACCTTATTTCCTACCTTACTTTCAACAATTTTTCAATTTATATTGCCCACTTATCTCCAACAGGTAAAGAATTAAATCTCGTTTCAATCTTTTTCGGACACCAAGTATAGTCATTAAGAATCATTAACTAGATAACTGGAGTTTTTATCATTATGAAGGTATTTATTTTTACTGTATCTCTTCTGCGGCAGCAAAGACATCTGATCTAAGATGCTTGGAACCTGTACCCGAATTATAAGAACAGAGGAGAAGCTAGCTTTTGCTCAGTGATTATAATGTCGGTCTTGTAAGCACTAGGTCCCGAGTTCGGTCCTGGCGCCGCACAATCGCCACAATGATGACTGGACGTTTGAAACACGCAACCTTCCTCTCCAACGATCTCACCTCTGAACACGAGATGGCAGCACCACACGGAGTCAGAGGCCTTGCCACTCCCTTCCTGGTTGACAACGACTGACGTCACGCGCCCGAGGCACCACGCCTCCCGGCCTTCAACCCGTCAACTGCATTTCGGGGGAACACACGGTGTTTTTCTCAGCGCCCCCTCCTCGCCGAAATTAGGCCGGAGCCTTCTCATCAGGTGAGGGAGTGTGCGTCAGCAAAGTCATCTGATCAAAGATGCTTGGAACCTGTACCCGAATTATAAGAACGGAAGAGAAGCTAGCTTTTGCTTAGTGATTATAATGTCGGACTTGTAAGCACTAGGTCCCGAGTTCGGGACTGGCGCGCACAATCGCCACACTTCAAAGAAATATTACTGTACATTTCTGTCCTGGCGAACTTGGTTCCCATTTCCATTCATCAAGGCATTTCACTAAACCTGTCTAAAATATCTGCGTCAGTTCAGCAGTTATCAGTGACCGCCGCTTATAAGAAACACGTTCGTTTCGCTCGTTTTGTTTCTTATAAGCAGTTGTTTCTTAAATCCGGAAATTTTTTAAATATCGTTCTTCCATTGTAAATACTAACTATTGAACACAGTTATACAGAATTTAAAAGATAAATGTATATAAGTAAAATATTAGTACGTACATAATACATTTGTAAATTAAGTTTTGCATTCAAAAATATTTCTCATTTTACAAATTAAGCCTTACAACTTAAATTATTATCTATATGCATATAGTATGCAGTTAAATAAGAATAAAAAGTAAAACTCATAGGTCGTTCATTTATGTATAAGAGCATAGTACATTTTCATACATACCGTAATCTATTACTGAAGAATAGCAAAAAACTTATCCAGTATTGTTTGTGCTAACGAGTCTGTGATTAGTTTACGTAGATCCATTTCTAAATCATAAAACAGTCCATAAACTTTTTCTGATGCCCCTCTGTGTTCAAGAGTTTTTCTAATTATAGTTAGGGCTTCTCGCGACTGTTTGGCTGTAGGAAAATTTTCTTCTTGTGGAACGTCGTCTTCATTTTCTTCTTCATTGCAAACATTCTGAATTTCCGCACTATGTCATCATCATTGTTTTCTTCAGATGTTTGTAAATTTTCGTCGATGTGAATCCATTCTTCGAAAGGTGCTTCAAATTCTTCTTCATCTTCTGCTGGTATGGCAACATTATTTTTCAAAAACCTGCTTTACGGAAGCAATTAAAAATGCATATGTCAGAAACTTTTTTCCATGCGCCTGCGATCATATGGATAGCATCAAGCAAGGTTGTTTTCTTGCTTATTGACTACACGGAGGTGGAGAATCATACTTTTTAAGTAAACTTTGCTTTTCAAGCAAAGTAAGGGTTTGCGACATGCTTCACTAGCAAAACATAAAATGACTAACTAAAGCTGTACGAATCTTATTTGAGTGCATAAGCAAAGATGCCTTTCCTTATCAGTACGTTTCCTTAACTGCCAAAAGATTAAAGCTCGTTTCTTACTGGTTTGGGGTTGTACTCCCCAAGCCTTTCTGCGGAGAAATCCTCTGTCATCCTTTGTTACATAGCAAACTCCCACCCCCTCCCCGTACGCCCAGAGACAAGAGATAACAACTCGTCCTTCAGTTAACCTTAAACAAATCGATTTTTTTTTTACACCAGCGTCGCAAGGAAATCAACAAATTTTCTGTAGAAAACTGTTTCTTATAAGCGGAATCGTGTTTCTTATAAGCGACACAATTTTAATGTTAAAACGAAGTTTGTATTTGTTTCTGTCGTTTTGAGTCTTATAAACGGCTGTTTCTTATAACCACTGAATCTTATAACCGGCGGTCACTGTATTAAATAAATTGCAATTTATGTATTTCTGGGGTTCTGCTAGGAAACCATTTCTCCGGAGTGTCGTATTGGATGCTTACATTTTTTATGTGAGTCAACAACCCACACCATCTTTCTAACACTACAGCCATTCATGAACGGTGTAAGATTTTGTTCTTTTACCATGACTTTTATGATATATTTTTATTCAGTTTTATTATATTGTATATTCGTTTACATTCGGGGTCCAACAATTTTTACTTCTAAAAAGGGGACTCAAGCAGGTTTCAATTATCATCGTACCAATTAAACATTTGTAATTACCTAGTTATAGACATAAATCTATCTAAATGGTAGTTCATTATAATTGAATTGTACTTGAAATAAATTATTTTCTGAGTAGCAGCTTAAAAAGTGTCAAGAGAATATAAACATTTAGAAAACTTATAAAATCATCCGTTTCGAATCGAAATAATTTTCATTATTATTTACAACAAAATAAGTGCCCGCTATTTAAATGACACAAATGCATCATTCCCGATTTCCAAATCACATATTTTCAAATAAACTGATCCTTACGATAAATACAAAATCTAGAAATCTGCCACAATTTATCATCTGATGACACATCAGGACGTACATATATTATTCGCATTGCGAATAAGCAGCATATGATTCGTCTCCTGTGGACGTGGCTTTAGTAGGTCCAAAACATTCAATCCAGAAATGTCCCGTCTCTCAATCCAATTACTTAAAAATTGCAAAAATTAAAATTGACTTAACTTATAGATGAAATACTTATAATGGAACTTATAGTCAAATTATAGAATTGTGCTGAACTTAGTTTTTCGGATACAACGCTATATATATATATATATATATATATATATATATATATATATATATATATATATATATATATATATATATATATATATATATATATATATATATATATATATATATATATATATATATATATATATATATATATATATATATATATATATATATATATATATATATATATATATATATATATATATATATATATATATATATATATATATATATATATATATATAAATATATATATATAT